>OZ038491.1:84197442-84221266 GCA_964036315.1 Acanthosepion esculentum
TTTTTATATATATATATATATATATATATATATTATTGAAAACTGCCAACAAGGAAGATTTAATTAATCTTTTGTTGAGTTTTTCCAGCATTCTAACGTTTTTCCGTTTTTCAGGAGTTAAAGAATATTAAAATTGCCCATAGTTATAATTGTTTCAAGCCAAATTAAGTAAAAAACACACAGAAACAATAAAAAAAACATGTAAATAAATTAATCACAATGAACAATGCAGATGTTGATAGCTTAAAAATCAAGAGTTGACAATTACCAATCAGAATATATGTACAGTAATATAAAACCCCATAAACCAGGTTTTTCTTCAACATATTATATCCTAAATACCTATACCCATATACCAACTATCAAAAACCCTCAACCACATAATTTCTCCATATACACCCAACAACTACAGCATAGGATAGCATCAACTATTGACGTCCTCCACATCTTGAAAGTAGCAAATCCAATAGGAGATACTATGGTCTCGTTAGATGTCGAAAACCTCTTTACCAGCATCCCAGTTGAGGAAACAATCAACAAAATTAGCGACTGTGTTACTCATCAAACATCAATGACCTACATCAAACACACCACTACTTCCTTAAGTAGATGTCTTACATGCCATCTTTCAAAGCAGAGTGTGATAATTAAACATTTATTAACTCATAAATTTTAAAAACTTAAGGAAAATTCTAGTCTATAATACAAAGATTCTTTTCAGGTCACATAGTCATACACAGCTCATCATTAGGGAGGCATTGCTTATTAAATACTATTCTCTCACTATCAATTTTACACTATTTAGCAGTGGAGATGGTGTGTTAAAAGTATTCTAAAAAAAGAAGTGATGCCCAGGTCAATTGGCCACATGACCACCAAAAAAAACCATACAATGCCTGCCACATGTACTCCACACATCAAAACTACTATGTAGAAGCCACATACAGAAATTCACCATCCAATAACAACGTCCTTGATAATGGCTATAGAACTAGCCAAAAGTGCATAGAACAATTATAACTATGGACAATTCCTATATTCTTTAACCCCTGAAAAACAGAAAACAGATTGCTGGAAAAATTCAATAAGAGATTAATTAAATCTTCCTTGTCAGTTGTTTTCAATTTTGTTTTCAAAAGATGCTTGAAAGAAAGGCTATTAGCCAAATACGCACACACACACGCACGCACGCGTGCTTGCTTGCGCGTGGATGCATGCATGTGTGTGTGTGCATGTCTGAATAATCGGATGAGATGGCTTCTTAATAATATTGGCCTAGGGAGATGATCCCAGAATGCACCACTGTTAGGAAGTGTCTGAAAACCATACCACAAATTGACCAAAGTCTTGAGAGAAAATTTGCCAGATGAAATTGTTTGGAAACCATCAATGGTTGTGCTAGTACAAAATTACAATTCATTGTGACTGAGGCTTTTAGCTTACTCATTTCATGACTGACCATGCCAGATTATGTGCTCTCTCTCCAAAAAGTTGTAATTAATGCCAGTTTGGCATAGTTGTGGCATAAACAACAGCTTGGCTCCGTGGATATGACCTTAAATACCATCAAATACAGTACTTTTATTAATCATCAAAATATTCAATTTGACTTCAAATTTACTTTTTTTAAATTTAATACATACATAAGAATGCTTAAAATAAGTATTTCCAAGCAATAAACAAATATTTAAATTAGCAAAATCGACAAGTTAATACATTATTCTTGTACAGTTTATTTACTAATAGAACTTACAGACAGTTTTTAATGTAGCTAAAGTGAATCATTCAAATATTTTATACATTGAAATATAAGAATGTTGGGCCAGGTATTAGTTTTTCTATAAGTTTTCTTTGCTTTTTACTTGGAATATTTTTTTACTTATAATTATAAGCAAGGAAATTTGGTCAGCTAATGTAGAAGCCATCATCAACTGCAAACTAAACAGATTGACATCTACAGAAGGAAAACAAAATAAATTTTGATAACACCCATTTTATTCCATTGAAACCTGATTATATATAGTTTAAAAGGTATTCTATAAACCAGTTCAATCCAGTTGGCAAATTTAAAAAAAGAAAAATTAATGTGGAAGTACTTACTGAACCCCACAAAATTTGCTCTTTCTCATCACATCATTCCTGTATTTAAACTATCCATCATGTTTGTTATGATAAGGTAAGTTACATTATTTGACATTTTTATATTGAGAAGGACTTCAAATTCCATTCCAGTTAATGTAAATTAGAGCAATTGATATGTGAATGAACCTGAACAAAATTTGCTACTATAAAGGAAGTAGTTTATTATAATCATGGATTATGTTGCAAAATGTTAATTTTTATCAAAATTAATCAGTCTCAAACATTTTATTTAAAATAAATTTAAAAAATAATTTCAGGTCAATACATTTCATATTATTTTTTTATAAGAATGATGATATGAAAATTGTTATAATTATTTGCAACAATGAATTTAATAAAATAATAAAGTTATAATAATAATTACATAATGAAAACTTTTCCAATTTTTTTGCTTAATGTTATCAGTCAATTATTGTTATCTGAAAGATCCTGTCCCTACTGATTACTAAATGCAATTTACTTTGTATTTCATTTAATTAATTGCAGGCCTCTTTATATAGGGGAAACCACTGTCTGGTGAACTCTGCCTAAGGGCACATTTTTTCTTCTATTAAATTCTCTCTCAAAAAACCCAGACTGTCAATAATAGTAGATATCAATTATTCTGTTTAAAAAAGCAGGGATGTCTACTTGAAAATGTATATCCATTAAATATAACATTTATATTAATAAGAAATGTGTAATATATATTAAAAACTGGCATGCATAAGTTTTTTCTTGAATATATGTTAGGCAAGCACTGGTCACAAAAAAGATACTTTTACTTAGAATCAGAAAGAGACAGTTGAAATTTTTGTGACACATAATGAATGTTTGAAGAATTTGACCCTCACAGAGCATTGAAAGCAAGAGGAGAAGTGAGATAGAGTGAATAATCTATCTAACAGGCTTGTGTGGATGACAAAACCTGAACTGGGAGGGATATCAAAGAGACAAACACTGCTTAGATATATATAGGATAGGAAGTTGTGGAGAGTCATTTTCATCTATATCCTGAATGAATATGGCATATAAAAGAAAAAAATAATTACAGATAAAAATAAGGGGCAGGAAAGAGAAAGAAGAGTAAAAAGTAGAGAAGAAAAGAAGACAGAAAAATGCATTTTGAATATATTTATATAAGTCTGCAATTCATTTTAATATAATAAAAATACAATATTATTAGAAATGAAAATAAGGTCATATGTAGGATAATATTCATTTTTTTATACTTCTGCTTTACTAAATTACTGTAAAATACATAAAAAGAGTACAAGTCTAGTGATCTATAAACTAAAACATGTTTCAATATGGAAGGTGGTGTTTGTGTATGCATGTTCACATAAGATAAGCAAAAAAGAAGCATACAAAAACTTGGAGTTCTACTACAGACTGTTTATTCTTTTATGGTGATTGTAGTGAAACAAAGTTCTCAATGTCTTTTGGGTATGTCCGTCATCTTTTTTGGTTAAGAAGTAAATTATTATAATAAGTAAGGATAACAATGGCTGAAATCAGGTCAAGTTCAAGTTCGCCTTCTGCTTAGTTGGAATGACCAACTCACTCACTTCATGAGCAGGGCTGTCAAAACACATCTGAATGCTGTCATTAGAAAGTAGAAAAATTCAGTTGTCAGAAGGCTGAGGAAACTAATATTTACCAGTGATAATGTAATTACCATGTAGTTCTACATTTTGGTGGAGAAAGAGGGTGAGTGAGAAAATGTCCACCAAACACTGTTTACAAAAACAAGAAGAGGTAATCATATTTCTGGTTCCTTTAATCTTAGCATAAAGGGAAAATGTATTCCTTTTTTATTATTCAATATTATTATTTTTTAATTATTGATTTTAATTAATTTTTGCCACATAAGTATGAATTAAGTTAGTAACTAAAACTTGCTTCAAATTAATCAGCAAATTTGAAATAAAATATGAAATTGAAAACCCAAATACTATTAAAAAATCACAAGCAAATTTTTCATACTATTTTGTCATCTACAAAAGTTTTGAAGATTTTAAATTAGGATTTGAAACAGAATTTTCAAATAGAGGTTTAAATGAATTTGTGGTGAGAGGTACTCTAGTGAAAAGAATAAAACATTTAAATGGTTTTATTGCTTATAATTTTTAAAAAACAAACAATGGAATTATAACCAAATTTTAACTGTGTGCAAAGACAATGTAAAAATAAGTTTTATATCATACCTAATTCCAAAATGAGAAATTCCAGCATTTGCGTTTTTAAATATTTTAGTATTTCAAAACCCTTTTAGAAAATGAAGCATGGTACTGAAGCATGAAGCATGATATTATCTTGAGCAAATGATTTTCTAGATGGAAACAGTATGAATCACATCATACCGAAAGTGGTCAAATGGTTATCAGCTACCAATTACTATTGCCAAAAGGGATTTGTTGTTTTATTGACTTGCAGCATTCTGTTAATGATAGATTATCATTATTACCAAGTCATTACTGGAAAAGACTTATTGCTATATTTGATGTGAATGATATTTATAAATGCACATTCTGGTTCTGCTGGGTCAGTTTGTTTTAGTGCTAATTCTATCCAAGAAGTCAATATTCTCTTTACCAGTAAAAGTAGTTGATTTTGTTCAGACATTATCACCTGTGATTCTTTAATACAATTTCAGAATATATACAGCTGTTGAATAAAAATGAAGAGCATTAGTTAAGCATTGAGTATTATTTCTCAACCAGGTTAGTTCTATACAACTTTATACATATATTCTTTTTATACCCTTGATGTGTATAAAAAGAATAATGATACAATCTACTTTTTAAAACACAATTTTCTTTTCTCACTGCTGATATCCTGTCATTAGTCATAGAATCAGTGAGATACTAGACAATAAACTCACAAAGATGATAACCTTAAATATATTAAAGGCCTTTGACAAGGTGTTAAAGAAAAACTGCTACTTTATGGAACAGACTACTGCAATCTTTTCTTCAAATTCATTATCTATCCTATATAACTTCATAATCTGCACTTCTTACCTTCTCCTCTTACTCTCATACAGAATTCTCATTCATTAACTCTCTACCTTGAATGGCTCTTGGGCCTTAAGTGAAAATTAGTAAATAAAAATAAGAACAAAAAACACACCACTAATGATTACTCATTATTGGACTACATAACATGAATTTTGGCCAATTTATCCACACACACAACCATATTGCCAGAATCTATCTTACATATTTATAAGTCTGTAATTCATACATGCCTTGAACATTACAGTCACATCTGGTCTGGTGCTTCTGCTATGTATTTAGAGATTTTTGATAATATACAAAGAAGAATATAACCTGGAATCTCAGCTTCTGTCACTTTCCCATCACTATAATGTAGCTTCTCTGTGCCTTTTTTATAAATATTTTCATGGTAATCATTCTGATAAGCTTTACTGTTTGGTAACTAGACTTTATGAATTTAAGTACAGTACTAGATTGCCTGTAAGGTCTCATCATTTTACAGCTGAAATAGCTAGCTGTAACCGTAAATTCTATGCTAACAGTTTCTTCTATTGCACTTTTCACTTGTGAAACTCTCTTCCAACTTCTTGCTTTCCAATTACTATAGTTGACTATTAAAATCTAAAAATACCTTTTTATCAGCTGTTTCTTTAAAAGGTCACATCAAATACTCATGTTGTATACTGAATGAGTTATATTTCATGAATATGGGAATGAAAAACTGAGTCAATTTTATATATAATTAAAATAAGATTAAATATGAATTAACAAAAATAAGAGAACTTTCTTATAATTAAATGTAGAAAACAGGAGTAAATTGTAAGGCAAGATTTTCTTTATTCACTTTTGCTAGTTTATTTATTATACTTAACCCATTAATTATGGATGATGTGAATTTTCACCATTGCAAGTTGTATCTCATGACTGATTCAGGCATACTACACATGTAATGTCACTTTGGTACCATTTTTAACATTTCTAATTTATTTCTAAATGTTTATAATGTACTGAACAGTAAACATAATAAGCAAATTTGAAAACCAGTCCTATATTTTGTATATTATTTCTGTTTTCATACTGCAAATACAGTATGTGTATTTTTTAAAAAATTTTTTTACATTATTTATCCATTATATTTATTTTGATTCATTTTGAAAAAAGAGAAAATTTCCTCGATCAAGGTTTTTATACAACATACGATACTGAATGAGCAGATTTATTTTATGAAATTTTATATCTGGCCAGGAATCTAAACAGTTAAGTCATTAGGTGAGGAGGAGCTGCTGTACTTGCATGTTAAAGGTTTTTTCTAAAAATAACAAAAAAAGAATTAGGATGTGAATCAGTAACTATTTAAAAAAGTTGATATTTTCATTTTGAATAAATATAAATGTCTCCTTTTTGAGAGCTGTTCATCACATTCCACCCTGTGAACATACAATTATAAACTGATTTTATGGTCACTTTATGTAGCACCTGGTTGTAGGTATTACACAGTGGTAGCCGGTTGCCTGACATATTCACTGCCATAATAAACTGCAAGAATCCTTTTCTCTTTCATTTCTTGACCATGCAAAAGCCTGTAGCCTAATGGTGTGTGTCACGAAATAAACCGGCAATTGCAGTTGACATTAAGAATAATCAATCGTATATTTCTTCATATTAGGATTCACTGTTAAGGCAATGAGCTTAATCAAGTTGATATTCTGATTAATAAATGGGCTATTAAGAAAACACGATTTGACACCTTTCATATTCAGTGCATATTCAGAGTTAAATATATGATACATATATAATACTTTTAAAAATATCCAATTGCTCTTTAATAGCTTATATCTGATTTTCACAAAAAGCTGGAGGGAATAATGGCATTATGAATATTCATTAAGAACATTTTGCATAAGAGTTATATATATATATATATATATATATATATATATATATATATATATATATATATGTATGTATATATATATAAAACTAGTTGTTTTTATAACCTATGATATCATGGGTAGGCTTTATTAAACATGTATATCAAAAGTTTAATTCACTCTGATGTTTACAAATATATAAGGAGACAAATTTTGGCAGGAAAGTAAGAATAAAGTAATAATGGTTGACTGCATTTGAACCTAGAAATATAGGCAAAATTTCAATTTTTCTTATCTCTGCCCACTGACCTTATCATGACTCCACAACTCCTATATATGGTACTGTTTTTTTGAAATAACAAAATAAATATTTGTAGCAGTAAAGAAAATATCGGATGATTAACAATTTTTCAAATTTTTTTGGTAAATTTTGAAATAATCTCTATATCCATTGAAAATCAAGTATTTGTCAGTGTGACTGACAGAACATGGCTATTATATGCATAATTTTCCAAAACCACTTCGTATTTCATATATGAAGTGGTTTTGGAAAACCCATTGATTATGCTTAAAAACATAATATATTACTCCAGAAAATAATATATTTCATAAATTATTTAAATTTGACTACCATTCCCTTTGAAACTTTCCTCTTGGGAACATACACAGTGATTCTAACTGGGGTACAAAATTCACAATAATGTGATGCCAGTTTAAGTTTTCCATGAATATCTTCTAAAAGACTCCAGAACAGATTCTAATCATATTATTCCATTGCCAGACTGTCCAAGAATAGTACTCATAGTCATTTGCAAATTCTTTCCACATTTTCTGTTTTTTTTCTACTGATTAGTCATTCTAAATGTTCATCATCTTGAATTGGAACTCAACCAGCCTTGAAATAGATGTTCCACCTAAAGAGGATTCATCAAAATCATGACAAAGTAGAGGGAGGTGGCTTGGCAGCAAATTTGTCAAGATTTGATGTCATATTGCAGGAATTCGTTAGCCACCATAAAAATGTCAGAACCATTCAAATATGACAAAAACTCCAATAATAATTAAACACAAGTCAATAGCTAAAAAGCCTATTGGCAGACTGATTCAGTAAGGGAGGGGGCACCAATAAATGCTAGTTGCATATACACTTATGTTCAATAGTACAACTTTAACATGTATAGTCTAGGAACTTTCCAATGCTACCTCAAATGATACAATTAAAAATTATACAAATTCATGATTTTGTATATGAGTAGTGTCTGGAAGTAGAATAAAATCTCTACAATAGTGTAAATATTGCATATTTTGAAATATCAACAAAGAAATTAAATTCAATTTCAATATTTTGCTTTTAATTTTTTATTTTGGCAAACATGATTTTCTGCTTTTCATGGGAATGCTTAAGCAAAGTAAATGATTATTGAAGAAAAATAATAAAAAATTTCCAATATTAACTTCTCAAGATTACAAATAGTATGAAATAATTGAATAATTGGCAATAATTGCAACATAAATTGTTATATTCTACTGTCTATAATTTTGAGAATAGTTATCATTCTTAGACTTGTTCAAGCTATTAAGCTCATTCTTCATGTTGCATATGTTGTTACTATAACATTTAGGATAATTCAGTCTCCAGTCAAGTTTATTAAAATTTGCTTAATTATTATTATGTTATTTAAATATTATAAATTTCAATGAAGTAAAATAATATTGCAAAACAGTTTCCTAAATAAATAAGTGTAAAATTTAAATTACTTCATATCTATATTAGAAAGATATAATATCAAAATACTTATTTTTAACATGTTCCTTAATTTTAATATATTCCTTTTTAATTTTAATTACAATGAAAGATAATCATTAAATTAAATAAAATTGTTAAAATTTTTTCTGTAAGGATGAATGCCAACCCCCAAATAAAAGCTTCATTTATTTAGAGCATATGACTAGGATGCTATAGACTAGAAAGAGCATATTTCAATTACTGAGTTTTAGAGGAAAAATATAAAAACTAGTATAGAAAGTAAAGGAAAATGAACTCAAATAAGTAGAGCTTTGTTCAAAGATCAAATTGTACTTGATTTATCACATATCTGAAAGATTGCGGGTGACTTCATCATACTTAATAAAACATGGATCAGATAGCTCTTGGATTTATAAAGGAATCTCTCCCCCTTGATGTGCTTATGTTCCTTCAGGATCATGATTCTGTAAAGCTGCTATGTAGACCACACAGCAATATACAGCCATATCGAGAGACTTCCTCTTCTGATCTATTAGAAACCACATTCCAAGCTCCAAATCCACTGATCTAATAGAAGAATATTATCAGTCAACAAAATCAGTCAATGAAACTGACCCAAGTAATCTCTTCCCAACTGACAAAGTCTCTCTGTACAAACAGCACCATGTTCACAGACAAACTGCCTATTCTCTCTTGTGTGGTGTTTTTTATGCTGAACTGATCTCACAAAAAATTTGCATATGCCCAATGTTACGAGGATGCATTTCTATAAAAAGAAAGTCTCAATAAGGTTAAAATTTATAGTAAGGGATTCTACTGAGTCCTACCTGTTAATACAAAAAAGTTTTCTTTCATGAAGTAGTTGTGAAATAGAGAAATTTGAAATAGAACGTTTGGAAGATCATTCCTGTATATTCGAGAAGAATCTAGATGATTCGAGAAACATCTAGAAATATGCAAATTAGGTATTAGCCCCTATAAAATAGGTTTTGGTAAAAGGTTGTCAGTTGGTGTAAAGGAATTGCTGCTAGTATCAACTCTGGCTTTTGATTCGAGGATTATTATATCCAGCCGAAAGAATCTCTATAAAAAGTTGCCGACCAACAAAAACACAAAAGAGAATTTCATGGAACAAATTTGGTAAATAGAATTTTGACTAATTTTCATTGACCAAACTAAAAATTTATCTTTATTTATACACATTTGTGGATTTCCAGTAATAGCAACTAGTATTTCGCTAGCCCTAATGTAGTAAAGACACTTGATTCTTCTCCTTTCTCCCTCATAGCACTTCGCCAGTAACTCTGTTTTCTGTTTGTATAGCCAATTGTATATCTTGTACATATTTTATTTTGTGTTCTTTCTAGTAAATTTAATATTTGTTTGTGATTTTAGCTCTGTGTTTTGGCAAATCATTCTTTTTTCCTTTGTTACAATTATCAACACATAACACCAACCACTCTCGCCAATTCTCCTAGTTCCGAGTCAGTGTCTTTCTTAAATTAAGGTGTCAGAGCAGTCATATTTCTTTTTCCTTTCTTTCACTCATTTGGCATGCCAGACGTATACGTGCTCACTTTTCCACACAAGGTAAGTCATTACACTCCTCCCTGATCTCCTGATCACATAAATGACATGGAGATGGTGGTCGCCTTCATTAAGTGCTTCTAAATAAAGGTGGATGGGATCTGCCCATCACTTCTGCATTTGTGCCTATTTGGCTTGGTCTCTTTCATTATTGGCATAATCATCGTCATCTTCAGCATCTGTTTCCACTGGTTCTGTAGATGAATAATCAGGCCATGAACAGAAAAACAGCATCGAATTTAAGATGCTTTCATATGACTTATCACTGTCATCATCTTCCAACAATGCAGATCTCTGATGCAGATGGAGGTCTCTGATATGGCGTGGTGTCCCATTGATATGGTAACGGTCACCAGATGGAAAACCGACTAGGGCCACAGTCAATCCGAGTCAGGTAATGCCGGTCTTCATAATGTATTATGTCCATCCCCACCCTGCTCTAATTCTCACACATCCAACTGTCCAGCTTTCCAATGCACTAATGCCAGGTCAATGGTTTGCACACTTTGCGCTCTCCAACCACTGCTCAAACAACTGCTTTTGAGACCTCGGGGTGGAGCTGTCTTACAAAATACACACTAGGATGCCCACTATGTTGATGGATGGCTTGAATGTGGGTTGATTCCTGCTCTTCTAAAGATACAGCACACACTGGTTCCATTTCTTTCCAAACCACACCCAGCCAATGCTGAGGTACTCTGTGAGCTGATCGGCTCAGTTTGCAGGGGATCTGACAAGCTCTATGTCCACCAGTTTCTGTTACCGCCTTCATGCGCACTCGAGACTTTCCAGACAATGTATCAGAAACCAATTGATGCACACACGTCGAATCAGTCTTCAGGTGAATCACAGTCACTCTCCATTGCAGTGCCATGTTGATGACTCTCAAGATCACGTCAAGATCTGTCAGGTTGATATGCTTGCCTTCACGTTCTGATCGCAGCCAACAGGCATCTTCAACCAGGGATTTGCTGCTTTCCACAGCAATGCCAGTGGCCAAGGAGCTTGCATAAACCCACACAGTCACTTTGTGTCCACCAATGCACCAATCACCTTTGTATGCCAAACTCGTAATAATGTCTGCCAGCATCTGAGTCAGGGGTGGGTCCCGCACATCATCATCCCAGCCAGTTGTCACAGAGTTTGCACACTGTTTTATGAATGCAGTTGTAATTCAGAGCCAGCCACATACTTGCAAATGTCCAGTCAACTTCCTACACAAGGAGAAGATGTTCTGATGAGTGAGCACATTAGGCGGTGATGGGAGGTCATTCCGGCAACTCCATTGCAATTTGTCTCACTCCTCCCAGACATGCAATCCCAGCACATGGGCACCACTCTCTAAATGCTCTGGATCCTTACTTGTTAGTCTAAATTGCTGAAGATGTGCTCTTACACATGCTGCAGTGCATACACTCTCATTGACAAATATACCATCGAAGTACGAGAACGTGGCCCTCTGGATGGTCTTGTTCTGTGCGGCCATGCCATTCACAGTTGATCACATGATTAGTGTTGCCACATTGAGCCCAAAACCCAAACAGGTCAGGCAATATATTTGCCCATCTATCTTCACTGGGCCATAAAGATTTGTCAGCATGGATCTGCAAATAGGCACTGCACAAATCCAGCATGGCGACATCTGATCCTTCCTGCTGCAAATTCCCTCAATTTTTGTGCGCAATCATCTTTCCTTTCCCTTTTTCTTTATTTGTTGTTTCCTTCTCTCATTCCATATGTTTATATAAAATAATTATAACTTTACATCTTGTATTTGTTTTTGATACATTGTCTGTTTTGGTATTGGTCCCTAATTGAGTAAAACATCTCATTTTCTTTTTTTGAACAGCATTCGTTGCCATATATTTGAATTTTGATGAAAGATAAAATTCGTAACATATGGATGTCACGCATGAGGCCAAACTCATTCAGAAATATCTAAACTGTCAGCCGTTTAGAACTGCTTTCTCAGATTGATTGTAAAACATTTTAGGGTGCCTAAAATAATTTCTTTTATATGACAGTTTTAACTTCTTCTAAAGAATTTGTTTCAAAACTAAAATTTATCAATTAACTAATCCCGCTAGCAGATACTTTCCTAGGGTAATATTTATTCTTTTCATTCTACAGTACCATATCTTCTTTTTCTTAAAAAAAAATGTCCATATTATTGAAAATAAAAACTAGTATTATTAAATCTTTCCTTTTCTGTGGGACAATTTTTTCTTATAACATAGCCTGCTATACAGGGTGCGATGGTAAATTGTCGCCACTTTATATTTTTAATGTTGCACATGTACATTTTTTGTTTTTGATCTTGCACAGTATAGTAGGGTTAATTGGAAACAGCATGGTGTACTGCTTGGCATTCATGCCGGAAGCTCCAATATGAACATTTCAGAGTGTTTGGATGTCAATCTGAGGACAATGCAGAAGAATGACATTGATGAAAACCAAATATCCAGTCAACATCATGAAACACTAGTGATGGCAACATTATGCCTCCATTTATAGGTCAAGAGGATGGCTGCTGGAAGACCCTATGTCTGGCAACAGGACTCTGCACCATGCCACACAAGCAGGAGAACCCAGTCATGGCTGTCAGACAATTTCTGCAATCACATTACCCTTTACATCTGGTCACCTAACTCTCCAGACAGCAACCCCCTTGATTATTATGTGGGGCACAGTTAAGTGAGAGACTAACAAAACTCCTTGTAACACCAAAGATGAACTGAAGGCAAGGATTATGGTAGCATTCACCAACTTAAATAAGGAGACCATCCAGAAGATTCTGAAGTCATCTGGAGGCCATGGCTGAAGCCATTTGCTATTGAATAAATTTACTCTTTACTATTTCAAGATATTTTTTTGTAATTTTGATAAATATATCTGTTAAAATGAGGTGTCAGTGTTATATTGATTTTTGCATAATTTAGATGACAATTTCTCTTTTGCACCCTGTATGTTCAATGGTTAAACTAGTATCTCTTGTTAATGATTTCATTCTTTTCCCTTGCTTTACTTCTATTCTTTTTGGCATTTTTCCAAAATTAGGAAGAAATAACAGCTGTTCATCTAAATCTGATATCACCTTTTTCAGTGGATCATTTTTCTTAGTGTCACAATATATTTTTTTTGACACTCACAATTTTCCAAAATTTTAAAACTTTTTCAAAATTAGCTGTTTCTGCAGTATTCTCCCAACTTAATAATGGGTATGTTTTAATGACTGCTACAGTTTTATCACAAAAATCTTTTAAACAATGGGAAACATTTTGTCGCTCAACAGGCTTTGTGTAAACTGTTACATCAGTTACTTTTGACAGGTGAACAAAATGAGTTTTTCATATTCAAAAAGACCTATTACAGTTTCCTAGTTGCTGTTATCATTTTGACTTCAGAATAAAACAGTAATTGAGAAGTAGGTTTAATTATTTTTAAAAAGATGGACATAATCATAAAATAAGTACAGGCCATTTTTCCTTATCCAAGGCTTATTAAAAACAATGTCAAAGTTTTAAAAAAAGATTGATGGATCCTGTTGTTATCACATACAATTGCAATTACTTGACCATTTAATTGTTTGATTCCATCAATAATATATAAAACTTTTCATATAAAAAGTTGCCTCTAATTTTGCAACTGGGATCATTTTAAGTAAAAATTTTGGTCCACCATTTAAGCATGCTAATCCCTCAAAGTTTTCAACCAAACCAAATAAATTTCTTCCATGATATTGTAGAGTAACTTTGATATACACTTCAACAACTAAAAGAATACACTTTTCTGATTTTCAGAGGTTTTACTAAAATATCACAAAAAGAAATTAGTCATCTAATTTTGAGACTTTTGCTGTCAAAGCTGATAATGTTCTCACACTGAGTAATTTAAAATCATCCTGAAATCAATTATATAATGATTGAGATGTAACAAAATATTCAAATGCCCTGATAAGGATATCAGAATCATAATGTTTTGACCCAATCCTTTGTGATAACATAACATTGATATGTTCTTTTAAAATATTTTTATTATTATCAATTTTTAAGTTACTAAGATAACGAATTGCTTCATTGATTTGTGACCAGTGCTGAAACATTGATATTCAACTTTTTGAAAAGGAAAACAATTGTTGTATATAAATTTTTAAGTCAATATATTTGTTCTTATAAAGAATAATATCATAGAAAAAATATTAAATTAAATTTTTATTGAAATTTTTTCAAATGGGCAAATTTATGTATACTACTTTGGGAACATTAGCAGTACAAAAAGTTACATTCATTTTTTTTGTTTCTTACAAGGATAGTGTCAACAGACTTCATGTATTATAAAGAAAATGCAAATTATTGATTAAAAATGAATTTTATAATCAAGATATTTGTTATTATGAAGAGTAATAGCATAAAGAAAACAAAATTTTTAATGACTTTTTTGTAAATTTCGCTGATTAAAATAAAAGAAAATGTAAGAAAGAGAAAGATGATATTGACAAGACAATAATGTCTTCTATTTCATATTTTGGGGGTATATTTTTAAGAATACTTGTAAATTATTAAATTCATTCAATTCCATTCTTTACATTAACTTTATGTGATAAATTCTTTAATAAGTGTCATTTCGCATTAATTTTGCAGGAAAAAACAGTACATTTTCAATGTCCTCTATTTATTCATGAGGAACAAAAAATTCAACATACTTAAAAAAATAAATGCCTGTTTCTTCTGTTAAAGAAAAACAAATTATTCATAAAAAAATAATTTTAATATGGCCATTGTTGAAGAACAATAGCATGGTGAAAAATATTAAATTTAAATTAATTTTATGTGATAAAATTGTTAATGACACTTGTAAATTTCCCACCAAGTTTGTTTAGAGATAAAATATGCCAGTCCGAATGAAATAAATAAACATTGTACTTACTTCAGTACCTTAAATAATAAACTTAATCCAAAAGTAAAAAGTAAATATTTCTTTAAAAAAAAAATTCTTAATTCAATTCCAGCAATGAACTTTCATGTGTTAACTGTTTGCCTCCCAGTCACTGAAGAGCTACACATGCTGTACAGGCCTGGTTAAGGATCACCTTGGTTTATACATGAAAAATTATGGGAAAAAATATAAACCCAAAAAAGAAAAGCATTTGCACCTCTCCATTATAGGGTAAAGACATTTCTAACCAATGTACCTTTTTGTTAAGGTTTGCTTTTGAATTTGATTGTGGTGACACAATGTCTGGTACAAAGTAAAAAATAAAAAAGTAATATCCTGGAAAAAAAAAGCTTGAGGAAATAATTCCCTGTCAAAATTAATTGTAACCAATCAAAAGGATGGAATTGGAACCTGAGGCTACTTTGGAAGAGTTAAAAAGGGAAATGATCAAACAGCTATCACTATTCATTTTGCTTCTATTTATGAGTGAGTAGTCAGGTTGAGGTTAATAAAGCAAGTAGTCTTAGCAGTGAGTTGAGAAAAGAGGACATTGGGTTCTGAGATACACATGATCCACAAAGAACTCTGGGATAACAGACAAATTTTAAAAACAGATAATATTGAACATATTTGTCTGAAACAAACACATCCAGACCAAATTTTCTAAAGTCAACTAAATCTATAATTATAATTGTACAAAGCAGTACCAAATTCTGAAATTTTTCCACAAATCCCAATCACTCTGAAACTTTCTTTCATGAAATAGATGTTTTGCCACTACATAAAGCTACTAACTTCGAAATGGTTCAACAAAATTTGATAACTGTACATTCTCTCTTTGAAGGACTGAGTGAGCATTTTGTAAAATTTGCTGACACTTAACTCACTCTATTAATGATTTTAAAAACTTTTGCTTCTACTGTAAGTCCCCATTTTCTTAGGAAAGTTTTTCTCTACCTTCTTCTAATTTCTTTAGGTGCTCACAAGAATATTTTGAACAACTCCTACATCAATCTTCCTTTCTACATCATAAATTATTGAAAATAAACAATTTCTTTTTGTTTCAATTTTCCACTAAGAGTTCTTTATTTTTATTGCAAATTTAAAGAATTGTTAATTGATATTATTTGTATATAGGAAAACTCATATATATATATATATATATATATATATATATATATATAATCATCATCATCATCATCCAGTGTAAGTCTGGCTGACCATGACTACCAGTATCAGAAGAATGCATGCAAAGTGTGCAGGAAACTGACAGTCATGGCCGGTTAGACCTACCTTAGGTAATTATGATAAATATAAATGTTCTGCCATTGCAGCATTGAGCTCTCTTTTTCCTGAGGTGTCATCTTAAGTGTGTTTCTTTGGGAGTTGCATGATTTTATATATATATATATATATATATATACACACACACACACACACACACACATACACGAAAATCGTATACTCCAAACAGTTGTCATTTTACGTATTGATCACTGTAACCAACAACAAGTTGGATAAGATTCCAAAGTAATCAATTTTAAAGAAAGTCTAATTATTATTTAATAGAACAAAAGTTCCAGTGGCATCATAAAAAATGTATGCCTCAAGATCAAATAAGACAACAAAGGAAACACTTGAGGAGTTTCTGACCAACTGTGTGTCAAATTAATTATCAATAAGTGAAGATAACATCAACTCAGCTTTTACATTTTATTTATTTAAGTTAAGGTTGTGAATAATATATTATGAAATTATTTTCTTTTTCTGTATCAGAGCTATACTTATCTCTTGTAAATTACTTTAAGGATCACACTCAAGTGGTCATAGTCTTTCTAATGATAAGCATGCAATTAGATGACAATAGGTTTTTTGCTTTGAAGATGAAAAAAATTTTGAATTAATTGAAAAAAAAAAGAAGTTCTAAAGGAATTGATATTTTTTAATTTGAATTAATGAAAATAATGTTTTTTTAATGTAAGATTTTTGCTTTTAGATGATATGAATTCATGAAACTAAAGTTAATGGAGTTTAAAAAAACCTGATTCCTTTGGAAGGTTCCAAGGATTATCATCACATCACATTATTAGTAAAATGTAGATAAATAATTGTTTATTGATTTGTATAATATCAATGAACAATAGGAAAAATAAATACCTAGATCTAATTAATAGAAAGATTAATTTATCTAAGTATATATTGACAACACGCATCATAAGCCATTTGTTTCAAATATTAAGATTACAGACCTAACAACAACTGTAATATTCAGAACATCATTTTAGTTCACTTCATTTAAAATATTCCTTAATTTCTTTGTTAAATTTGCAGAGGATTATGCTTATTTTCAAAATGAAATAACAGAAACAAATTACCACACATGAACTGATATCAGATTTTTTATATATTAAATAATAGAAGTTCAGTAGAATATTATTTTCATAGGATTTACTTGTTTATATATATATTGTGATCATGAATCCTGTGACCCCCTGTGAAGGTGCACCACATGTGTAGTGTTACTTGGGCAAGATATCCTAACGAAGCCCAACCCTCTCCAGGCTGGTTCTGGATTCAGTTACCTTCTTTTAGACTGGTTGCCACTTGAGGCTATAGAACCAAGTCTGTCCTGCTATTTACTCATCGCTAGGGGAAAAGAATAGGATTCATAACCATTCTCAAGGGTTTTAGCAGTTAAGTGAATGTAAGGGATCTGACAGGAATTCGAACTTGGGTCTCACATATATATGTGTGTGTGTGTGTGTGTGTGTGTATATATATATATATATATATATATATATATATATATATATATATAGCTGTTTTTATAACCTATGATATTATACCTTACAAATACATAAGGGTAGATCAAATTTTGGCAGGAAAGGAAGAATAAAGTAGTAATGGTTGACTGCATTTGAATCTAGGAATATGGGCAAAATTTCAGTTTTTCTTATCTCTACCCACTGACCTTACCACTACTCCACGATTCCTATACATGGCATTGTTTTTTGAAATAACAAAATAAATATTCATAGCAGTAATGAAAATATCTGATGATTAACAATAATTTTCTTCAAATTTTTTTGGTAAATTGTGAAATGATCTCTATATACACTGAAAATCAAGTATTTGCCAGTGTGACTAACAGAACACTATAAAAAAAATAATAAAAAAAATAAATGAAAATAAAAATAAATAAAAAATAATAAAAATAAAGAGTAATGGCTATAAGTGCCCTGACATTAAATATATTAAAAATAACAGTGATAGTAAGAATAAAAACAGAAACAGAAAAATCATTTAGTACACACCCCCATTTAACCAAATGGTTAGTACTAAGTTCCTCAATTTAATTGAGAAACACTTCCCCAGAAATAATCCTCTTAGTAAGATTTTTAATAAAAATGCACTTAAATTAAGCAATAGTTGTACAGATAATCTTGAAAAGATTATTAAAAAACACAATAAAAAAATTTTAAATCAATACTTACACCTAAGTAATAATCACCATTCCAAAGCAGCAAATAATAATGATAACAACTTATGTAATTGTAGAAATCCTAACAACTGTCCATTACAAAATAGGTGTCATATTGATTCTCTTGTTTACCTAAGTACTATTTCATCTAGAGAAAATCCAACAGTTAAAAAGTTTTATATTGGCAGTACCAAAAATTCCTTTAAAACTAGGTGGTATCAACATATATTATCTTTCAACAACAATGCATACCATAATAGGACATCACCTTCTAAATATTTTTGTTACTTAAAAGAAGTTAACAAAACTCCTATGGTGAAAAGGAAAATATTAAAAAAAAAATAGAACTTGTAAACCTTTACATGATGTATGTTTCCTGTGTTTACAAGAAAAATTACATATAAAGTTTGTTAAAAAAAAGAAGCTCTGTTAAACCAAAGAAATGAATTAATGGTGTTATGCCAGCATTGTCTATCTTTTACCTTAAAATATAGTTAAGAAAATTTTCATAAATAATTATGTATTACAATTTTATAGCCATTATTTTTTTAGTATATAATGGTCCACCCAATACAGGTATTTTATTTATTTGATTTATTCAACTTTAATATTGCTATGTTTTGCTGTTTATTCAGTATTATTAGCATCATATATAGATGTTCCATATGTTTAATAATATCAATTGGCCCCTTTAAGAAGATTCATGAATTTAAAAAAATAATTTTAAAAATTTTGTTTCTGATAACTTTATGTCTACTTCAACAAATCGGAACATCATACTTGTTGACATCCATAATACATTTGTCGCTGCCATGTTTTCTATAATTGTTGGATGACATGTCCAAGTGTCAGATTATAGTGACATGAAAAAATAACTCACCCACCGCCACCTTCTGACAATATTTTTCTATTTTAGTGTAGATCTGACTTTAATTGGTTAATTGAGGCATCCCCACAATTATATTTTTAATTCTGACTTTATATCCCCATCTTTAACTTCCGAAAAGATGTAACAATTTGTTTTTAAATTTCCCTAATGAATCATTTTTATCACAAGGTATCTACCATCGCGTGAGGAAGTACAATAATAGTATTGAAACATGAAAGCTTTTGTGTAGTGATGTAGAATGTTTTTATTATAATCTAATATAATAAAAATATTATAACAATATTTTGGTCTATTTTGTATTGAGCACTATTTTTAAAAAAAGTAAATGATACAAACCATGGATTTTTACTCCATCTGTTATTTCTCTTATTTGGATATGTGTATATATGTAGATATGTGTATGCATATATATATATATATATATATATATATATATACAGATAGATAGATAGATATACCGGGTGTCCATAAACTTCATGTGTGCTTTAAAAAAATTTATAACTTTATTTGTATTTGTGATAGAAATAATCTGTAAAAAATGTTATAAAGTTTAATGTACCTAGTTTTAAGTACAGCTAAAATAACTAATGTGATTTCAGGCATTACTGTAAATCAGTTGGCAAATGTTTTCCGTGAACTGCAAAATCGTATTACCCTTTGTATTGCTAATGATGGAGGACATGTGGAAACTTAAATAAAATTTCAATAAAACCTTAAAAAATATAGATTTACTTCTTTCTAAGCCTTTTTACAAATTATTTCTATCACAAATACAAATAAAGTTATAAATTTTTTAAAGTGCACGCGGACTTTATGGACACCCTGTATATCCAAATGTAAAAGAACAAAAAGAATATAAATTCAAATGTTCATAACATTAATTTAAAAAAGTGCTCATAAAGGGTTTATAATAAATATTTATTGCTCTACTCTTATATAAGAGTAGAGCAATAAATATTCATTATAAACTGTTACATTGGAACATGCAAGTTACCACAACCAAAATGAATATTTATTTTGACATCAAAGACGTCTCGTCAGGTGGTTAACAATGTGTAGATATGTATATATATATAGATATATATATATGTGTGTGTGTGTGTGTGTATATATATATGTATATATATATATGTGTGTGTGTATGTATGTATATAAATATATATGTGTGTGTGTGTGTGTGTATGTATATATATATATATGTGTGTGAAAAATTCTTAGAGTTAACCTGTAGAAAAAGACAATATGTCTAAAGGTAAAAGACAATAGGAAACTGTATTATTAGCTGACGTGTTTCGTCCAATGTGGACATTTTCAAGACAAAAATGAAATGAATTTATTGAAAACAAAGTAACTATTAACAACAAACAAAATGTCCTTAGCCAATAGAAGAATTTAGAAAATGCTACTATATTTATATCATCAACTGAAAATTACATCAAGTACTTTCATGTGTAGAAATATGGTTGAAAGCTGAAAAAATAACTTCCCTTTGAGATGACTTCTTCTGGAATCTATATTTTTTCAGCTTCAGTTCAAAATTCAAATGTTCCATTGCTGTTCTTTTTTCTTTTACTGTACCTCCTTGGTTCACTAATTTCTGGTGGCATGGGTATGTCAAACATGTTATACAATATTTCCATCAGTACCTCTTTTTGTGGACTTACTATATCAGTGAATCTCCATTTTAACTGATTATGGTGTTGCTTATGTTCTCACATTTATCTCTGTACCATGTATGTTATTTTGTCAATCTGTTTTTTTATAATGCCATCTTCCCATAATTCCTTTCCACATTGATACATTTTAACAAATATCTTATCTCCAGGTTTGAAGTATTTACTTCTATTGTCAATTCTGGTAATAATTTATTAAAAACGGACTTAATCTTCCTGGTGAACATCAACTCTGCAGGTGACATTCCAAATATGGTTTTCGGGTTTGGTGTTATTCTGTAAACACTCAGAAATTGTTGTAGCATTACTTCATCTGCCTCCTTTCCCGCCGACTTTTTTAGTGCCTTTTAAATGTATCAACAAACTGTTCTGCTTGTCCATTTAATCTTGGGTGATAAGAAGGGAGTTATAATGTGTTCTATTGGTAATGATTTGCAAAAAAACTTAAATTCATCAAACGTTGAGTCGTGTTGTCTGAAATGATAGAGTTAGGAACACTGAGCCTTGCAAAAATCTCATGTAGGAAATTTATCGTTACTGAGGGCTTCTACATTTTAATATTTATGGCCATTTAGTGTAACTATCAACTACCACTGTATGCTCTGTTTAATGGTCCTGTGAAATCTATATGTATTCTGGACCATGGCATATCAGCTTTCGGCCAAGGTTGAATTTTGATAGGTGGTGACTTAACTGCCAAAGCACAACCTCTTCATGATTTCACTAAATTTTCAATATCTTGATCCATTTTTGGCCAATAAGTATAACATCTCATTAAGGATTTCTTTCTACAAATTTCTGGATGTCCAATATGAAATTCTTTTAGCATACATGTTTGCAAGAATTCTGGTATCACCATTCTCTCCTTGTACATAAGTACATCATTACATAATGAAAATGCATTATTTCTAGAAATATGTTTTTCTTCAAATCATAAATTCTTTTACATTTTCAATATAAAGTTGTCTTTTTCTGACTTAACTCTTATTTCATACAATTTATGGGCAGTTCTCTTACAGTATTGTATAATACGTTATTAATTTCATTTGTCCTTTATCGCTGCAATTACTATGTCTTCAAGTGGTTCGCAGAATCTTGGTATTAGTCTAGACAGTCTGTCTGCATAACTTAGTTTTTGTATGGTAGAAAGTTCTTTTTATAATTATAATTCAATAGGATAATTCCCCAGCACTGCAGTCTATTCACTGTGTGTGGGAACACCATTTTTTGATCCATATATGGACAATAATGGATGATGGTCTGTCTGTAGTATGAATTTTCTACCATGTATGAATTTGTGAAACTTTTTGGCAAAATATAATTCACATATTTTTCATGTTCAGCAGGGGACAATTTCCTTAATAATAAACAAACTTTCTTTTCATCATTCCAATATAAACAGTCTCTTTTGAAGATCCCTTCGTATCTTCTATAATAAGCTGAAAAAAATTATCCCTTCATCTGGATTGTACACAAATTTGCTAATTGAGTTAGCAACAGCATCTGGAGATAATGAATAGAAGTTTTTCCTTCCATTGTATTGGTAAACAACTCAAAAAACTTCCGTTGTTGTAGTTGTAATCATAATTGCTGTTCATGTTGTTTTTGTTGCTGCAATTGTTTAGATTTTGTTGCTGCAACTGTTGTTCTCATTGTTGCTTTTGTAGCGCCATCATTGGAATCATGATAGCTTTTAGTTCTTCCATTCCACTGTGCTCTACTGAACATTTTGCAGATTAATTTTTTCCTCAAGTAAATTGAATGAATTCTCATGTAAGTTCAAGGAATCCTCGCAAATCCTCGTTGCCACTTTTGTGATGTCAACAAAGACTCGCTGTCACTTTTGTAATGTCAATGAATGCTCATTGTCACTTTTGTAATACTTGTTGTTGTAGAGACTTTGTAATTGCAGATAAAATTATAGTAACGCCATTGAACAATACTGGTGTCAGACGCCTTCAAATAACACTCACATAAATAGTACTTGCTTGATAATACTCACTCAAAAGTAACCACCAAATAGTAGTCCATGTAGTGATCAGTATAGAGAAATAATATAGAGAATAGTAATCGGTATAGTAATAGAGGATAGAATAGAAATGGTGATCAATTAGACGCCACGCTAATTCCCATATATACATTTCCTTTGCAATCACATGGTCTACTTATTAGAAATGGAATCACCTGTGTTTGCTCACTAGTGATCTGTGTTCAAACTTCAGTGTTGGCAGTGACACTTTATTCTTATATAACAAGTTTAAGGATTTTTGGCTGGATGTATCAATTGAAAAAGGCCAAATTAAATTAGGCTGACTATATGTCACCAAAAATCAAAGAAAGTGTTACCTTTAACTTGTGAACTGGAGGGTTGTGGTGAGGAGTGTGACTGGGGTAGTGTTGAGGAAATATGCTATCAGTCAGCAGAAATGATCATAAAAGTACAATAAATTAAACTAAAAATTTAGAGACAAAAAGATACATAAACACACTAACATATATACACATACACACACACCTGAGA